>JAWZYV010007186.1:0-14105 GCA_038373885.1 Cheiracanthium punctorium
TTTTTCACAAAACCAAAATAGGAAATTTCGCTTATACTCGAATACTTTTTTGTGATGCTGTATGCAGCAGAAATTAAATGATTGACACATTGATCTTGGACAATATTTGCACCAAATTTACACTACTGGCCAAAAGTATTGCAAGTTTGAGAAATCTAACCATCGTTTCAAGAATAAGCTCAGAAAAAAGTGGAGAGGAAATTTGCCAGATTTAAATATTTTTGAGAATACATCCAAAAAGCACTTAAAGACAAAATGAGTGCTTTAGGAACCAATAATTTAAGTTGGCACGATGAAACACCGAAAGAAGTGTTGTAAAACATTATGGATTACATATCTAGAAGAGTGGCTGTTGTGACCTAAGTCAAGGCTACAACATAATAAATGCTTTTTAGTTCAATTGAATTTATTTATTATCCTCTTTTTGCAGAACTTGAAATTAATTCTTTATTTAATTTTATTCCAGCGAGCCAAAATGGATTATGATTTCTATAATAACTTATATATTTTTATGCTATTTTTTTCAATAAATTAAAAAATTATTTTTGTTCTTTATCCTAACGCTATCTTGTCTCTGAAGTAAGTAATTTAATATGTTGACATTAAAAAATATCAATTACATTGATTTTTCTTTTTTGACGGGGGAGGGCTGCTTAATCTTGAAAAGAGTTAGATTTCTGAAACTTGCTTTGGCCAGTAGTGTATTTTTTATATTTTTTACCGCCATAAATCTATTTAATTTTACTGACAATAATTAACAATATGTACATGTATATGTATAGTTAAGAAACATATAAATTAAGAATTATAAAAAAAATATAAGCAAAGCAATTTAAGAGATAATAAGGTGTATTTAATACAAAATGACCTAAATATTTTATTTCGATTAAAATTATGTAATACTAATATAAAGAACATCTGAAAAAACACTCAAAATACTGGTGTTAAACGATAAAGTAATTAAAAAACTTTGTAAAAAACACACATAAGAAGTAAAAGGAAAAAGAAGAACATGTTAACATCGTTCAAAGTTCTTGAATAATGGAATGATAACTGGATGCTTTTCTAGATTTTAAGTTTTGGACATTTTGCCAGTCACCCTTTCTTCTACTTTTAGTTTGTCGCTCCATTCTTCCTAAGTTTAGGTATTATGCTGCCTCTCATTCAAAAAAATTAAGAAAATGAGTGGCGAAACAGCTCCTTATGAAGTCATAGAAAAACGCCGAAGAATGGTTTAGAATATCTGTATTCAATGCTGTAACTGACACTATTAATCAAAGCTTGATTAATAGATTTTCTATGCATAAAGAACTTTATTTAGATTTATGTTATTTCGATATACGGCAATTTTCAAAACTGCAACAAAACAGGACTCCCAGCTCATTTAACAAAATATGTGAGTTGATACCAAACTTAAATAAAGGAAAATTAACTGATGAATTGGAATCTTTCTCTAAAGTTTGGCCTATGTTATCAAAAAGAGCAGCCAAAAAACACCGTTTACAAATTGCGATCCTACCCAAATGAAGGGAGGTAATCTCGTTTTGTTGCCTGAAATTGCGCAAGATGTAGGGAAAGAGAAAAAAGGGTGTTAGAAATCTTGTTACTAAGCATGGTTTTTCAAGGAACATACATGTTTTCTCTGCTTGACGCTATGATCTTATCATATGGAAACGGGAAAGGAGTGTAAAATTATGAGAGTCTGGGATAAAGTAATAGGTGTGTTTGTGTTTCGTTACACGTCGTTAAAATTACTTTGAAAAAAATTACTAACTTGTAAAGTTTATTAAATGACAGTATTACTAATAAAGGTTTTCTTTCAAAAAAAAAAAAAAAAAAACAGCTCGCGTACCAAAGTTGTCTTTAGAGAGGAACACTACCTCTTTTTTGAAGGTTGAAAATTATAAAGCTTAATTAAATATTTATTTTTGTACAGGAGTAAAAAGAACTTCACGTTGTATGCGACTGCGCCAATCAGCGAATCAAAGACTTAAGAGAGCAACTGCTGCCCCCTCCCACTAGAAACGCCATTACTTTCAAGTTTCTGGGAAATGACATTTCCTTTTAGGGATGTAACGGATAGTGATTTTGCCGGATATCGGATATCCGAAGCTCCTTTGGTTACCGGATACGGATATTCGGCACTAAACATTTATTTAGTTATCAAGTGTGCTTTTTCATTTTTTTTCTAATATAATGACATCAGAACAATAAATTGCAAACATGTTTCACACATCATAAACGTACTTTTTAATAATTGAATACTAATTTACAAAAATTATACATAAAAATGTTACTTAAAATGTAAAAAGTTAAAATATTCTTTTTATGTGTGCACTACTGGCAGAAGAGAATAAATTTTAACCATGACATATGTATTAATGTATCTATAATTGCAGATTATTTTCACAAAGAAATGCATACTTTATTTATTTAAGAATAAGATGTCCATTTTGATAAGATACCTATGATAGATGAGTTAAGTGTTTTTCCAAACAGAAGTTTAATGCCTTTTTTCTGTTTTAATAATTTAATAGTAATTTATATTAAATCATTTTTAGTTTTATTTTAAGTTAAATTACTTTTACAGATTTATAAATAAAAAGTAAATCGCTTTTAAATATTATAATGAAATTATCATGCTTTCTTTTGTAGTTTTATACAGGTACGAGACAGAATTTTTAAGGATATACATTAAATTTCTTAAATCGAAAATATATTTTTTTTAAACTACCGGTTAAAAAACAAATATATCTCTGTTTAATTGTTTAGCTTCTAAAGTATACAAGCATTCTTTCACAGTACAACATTTTATATGGCACCAAAAAGGGTGGGAAATGGGGGGGAATCCATAAAAAAAATCATTTCAAACATTAGTTTCCAAATTTTAGGACAGTTTCAATTTTTAAACTCTTCATTTCGACATTCCGACATACACATACAAAAAAAAAAAAAAGTCAATGTACTTTATGTATGGAGTGATAATCATACAGAATACTGTAGTAGTAACTAAAACAACTATTTTAAACTAGTAAAATATCTTGTTACAACATGGCTATCTGCACAAGCAGCTATGTTATACTTTTCATTAATAAATATTTCACAAACACATTTTAAATATACATATTTTAAGTAGACTTAACTTTAAAAATCAATTGAAACTTGCAGAAAATCATAAATGAATTTAAATAACTATATTCAATTGAAAATATATAAGATTACGGTTAATTTTTAATCATTAGGTATTGGAGACTTCAATAAAGGAATGCTCAGTAAAAGATTGTCATTTAAAAAAAGGATGAAGATTGAAAATTTCCCCCTGCCTCTGTAAATAAATTTTGAAGACAGAATAATCTGTTTTTAACACTTTCCAACAAGGTTGAAAAGTGTTTATGATTTTGTTTGTCTGTCTGTCCGTCCGTCTGTACTCTAACTTCCGTAAATGTGCATCGATTTCGACGAAATTTATCGTCACTAGGGGAAATGTTGTCTATGTTTACCGAATAAAATGCATTGCATAATCACGTTCTTTGTTGCAACTATAAGTATAAAAAGAAAAGCTTGGAGAATTCTCATCATTATGGAACTTGAAGTAGTTCCAAATTCATCTTAATCGCGGAAATTCACGACGGGTATCAGAAGCATTCTTTTTCTACTGGTAATACAGATTGACCAGCAGAGCGTGGTCTTGTTAGGCATCGAAAGCCAGTTGACCTCAGAATGATGAGAATTCTCATAGTCGCAACAAAAAACTCGATTATGCCAAGAAAGCATTTGATTCGATAAAGAGGACCAACATTTCACCTATTTTAACGACTTTCGAGACTTTCTGTTTTTTTCTTTAAAAATTGAAATGCCATGGTCTACTAAGTAAAAGCTGAACCTTCACGAGGTGACCGTAATGACACGTGAATCACGTGGGGTTTTGAGAACTTATTTCGACGTTTTAGCCAATGAAAAGAGAAATTAAGAATTTAATTAGGATTATTCAGCTGGATAATCTTTTTTCACTTCTTTGTTTTCTTTTCCTTTAGCTGAAACACAGAAATCAACCCTCAAAATATCACGTGCCTCATAAGTCTCGGCCGCCGGTCTACGGATCAACCGGAGTGATGGACCAGTTCAGGACAGATGAGAAGGGTTCTACTGCAGAAAATTTTTCAATTCCTCAGGTAAATGATGTTTCTACAAAAAGTTTCGTTTCCACCACATGTTTTCAGGCATTAGTAGGGAACATTTACATTCATTAAAAAGTTTATAAGGAGCAACTCTTAAACGTAGTATTCACTAAGGCTCTGTGTGTCCATTTTCTCACATCACGCTAAAACTTAAATTAAAAGAAAATATTAAAAAAATTCTTACTTTTTCTTATAATTAGCTGTTTGCACAGTTTTTAAATTGAAAATAATAACATAACATCTCAATATATCCGGATTGTATTAGTTTCTTGATAGAATGTTCGAATGTAGAAGAAAAGAGCAAGAATTTAGCAAGCATATAAAAGTTAATGTTTCGTCCAAATGCAAATACTAAACTTTTTAAGCCCTATAAATCTCGCCACCTGTTGTCTAAAAGTACAGTAGACCACCCTATAACGGGGTAGATACTTTCCCTGATATAGGAATTCGTGTTGAACGGAGCCTGAACTATACTCCACCTCGAGTGCGTACTGCGTGGTATAATCACTGCAAAAGTTATTTGCATCTCTTAGAAACACAATGCTGTTTAGTGTTGCCATTCAAACGTTATACTATTTACGGGAGCTAAAGTATAATAAAATCAGACCGTCTGCCAAATTTTACCATGCTATACCAGTCTCTTTTAACGTGTTATAGGAGCACAATCGCAATTTTTTCTCCGGGTTCGATGGACCCGTGATTTAGGGGGTCTATTGTATTGGTTAAAAAATAAATTACAAATCAAAACATGTTACGTATTATTTTTATGAAAAGGAAACAAATTTTCATTTTACTCACTACACATTGTACCCAATAATACTCTATAGTTTTAATGAAACTGGTTATAGCATTTTAATTCATTCGTGTTACTCAGCAGATTTCCTCATGAAACAGCTTAATGAATTTGAAAATTGAAAAGTTTCAAGGAAAGTAAATGAAATTTCAGATACTCATTTCTTCTACACTGCAAGGAAGCACTTTCCAAAAGAGATATTTGATAATATTTGTGCACAATATTTCTTTTCAAGAGCTCTGGCTGGTGTAGATCATAAAAATCATAAATCATGAAAAGAGCAAAATAACGATACACGCGTAGCTATAAATAAAATATACTCTTAAATCTAACGCAACGAATTTCTAACATAACAGTTATTTCGAAGGAAAAAAAAGCGCTTTAACGATAATAGATTCAGATTATTCCAAAACGAAATTACACAAAGGGATTCTATTGTAATAAATAAAGAATTTCTGAGTATTGTTTGACATCAAAAAGTGAAATCAATTATTCTAAAACTTTTTGAGACGTTTTCTAAGGTCTGAGAAGACATAATTAGCACAGCATCCTAAATGTACAGATGCATTTCCGATGCGATTCCAGTGGTGAAAATCTGTCGAATACGCAATGTGAAAAGATCAAGTGCATAATAACAAAAAGCAAAATTTCTCCTGAATTCTATTCTGAAATGTTTAACAATTGTTCAACTGAAATTTTTACGCATCCAATATTTTATTAGATTAAAATAAATGTTTGTTTTCCTTAAGTTCATTATGTGAGTTTGTTTTCCCTGTAAATCACATGGGTGGGAAAATGGGTTTCCTCAGAGACATTATGGTTGAAATTGCAAGAGATTTATTTACTACGCATGGCATTTTGACTCTTGGAAAACAAAGACAAGCATTGTCAATAATTTCTTTCTCATCTGTATGCATTTATTTAAGATTGCAAATGATAAAGAATTCGCTGCATAAGCAAAAGCAATATTACTTTTCGTTCCTAAAATACAACTGAATACGGAGAACTGGAATAGTTTCAGGCAATGATTATTTACTGAACTCTAAGTGCCAAAGTAAACATACAGCCTTATATTCCTTAGAATATTTTTTAATAGCTTTTAAATGTAAAGTCCATTAATAAATCATTACAATGTATTTATAATTATTTAATTCTTTGCTATTACCAAAATGAAATTTGCGGGAAAAATATCAGTATAAAAATTAAACTTCTTATAAAACACTAAATATTAATTATTGTTTGAATATTTCGTAAACTTTAAGGCTTTTTATATATGCTCGTATTCACCCAACGCTAAACCCTCGAGATAACTAAGTACAACGAGCTACTTCAAAGGCTAGAGGAAAAACGGCATTCACCACACCAAAATCAAGGGTTGCCATGCAATTTAACCTTAACTCAAGGGACCAGTATTAAACCATATAGCTGCTAATTCTTCCATCCTCACCATGGCACAGTGGTTATGCCACTGAAAATAGTAGATGGCCGAAGTTTGCAGGAGCCGGGTTCGGGTCCCATCGCGCGGCTGTCGATCTAGCGTCTGGAGTTTTGGTGGATTTTCTCCAGATGTAACGTGAATTCGCGTTAGAACTGCTTAGAAAGTCCTTGTACCAAGGCATCCCCTCCCTTGGCATATCGCCCTAGTGTAGCGTCGCCGTAATCATACACAATCACAAAGCGAACTCTTCCGTTTTTATCGGAAGAATTTCCACCACAATTAATCACTTCTATTTTGCATTAAAATTTGGACTTTCATTGCTAGTCGCCTAGTGAGAGCAAGAAAGTGGAAAATTCTCCGATGAATTCGGAAGAATCTATTCGTTTATGCGGGTAACGCGTGAGCAGTAAACGCCTTATGTAAAAATGGCGGGTATAAGGGTTGTTTTTACGGCTTGAGGAAAAATTTCGAAAATCAGCATATTTTTCAATATGTTGTGCTTTGAAAGACAGAAACTGCAGTGGTAACCAACCAGTAATGTCAGAGGAGGATCAGGTCTATCGGAGTCCTCTGGCAAGTAAAATTTTCGTGCCCTAAGTCCCCTTCATAATTTAATGCATTAAGGGCACTAATAGTTTTTATCATGTTGTTGGGGATGGGTGCTCTGAATGCTTTCATTCAATAATTTAACAATAAAATTAAACTCAACAAAAACTTGAAAGATAAAAGAATTTATAAAATAACAACCTTACACATTGTCAAAAAAGAAACTTTACACAATAGATTAACGTACTTTATATGAACTTGCATCTTGATTTATCTTTTGCAAATTCATCAATAATTTTGTGATACCTATTTATGTCAAACTTTCCAGCTGGACAATTTTTTAATCATTCTTCCATATCGTTATTTTTAAATAACTCTTCACGCGTTTTAAAACCGAAGAGATCTTTCACTTGAAGCATTTTGTATGCGTAGAGTTAAAAAGATTTTTAAAGTTATTTCTGCATTAAGAAAAGTTGATGGCATTTCTTGTACAGCCATGTTAATTTCACATGCATCTCTGTCAAGTTCATCGTTTTCGTACAAAAAATTATTCAGTCCATCGCCAAAGTTCCTCGATTTCAAGTTTACCGATTTTTTCAATTTTCCTTAGGATTACGAACATTGGATGAGCAATCTAGGTAATTCTAAATCTACTGTCTTTCTCCTATGAACTGTAGATTTCCTCTCTCTGTGGTCGTAAAAACTGTCATTGTAATGTTTATTTTAATCTATGAGGATTTAGAAGCAGGTCCTAAAATAAATGTTTCAAGTACAACGACATCAAACTATGTATTTCATGTTATCTTATAGCTACATTATGGATTTCCCCGTTTATTCTACAGAGAATTAATAAGGGTTATTCCCGTATAGACAGATAACTGTGAGGTGTTTACATGTTTACTTAATGTTATGGCTATATTATGTATTTTCCCAAAAATATCGTATAAATTGTGTCCAGGAAGTATCTTGTTGTGTACAGGGATATGTTTTAGGCTATTGATATGTTTTAGGCGTGCGCAAGTGCGCAGTATGGGTATTTTTTCTATAAAAAAAAAAACCTATCCTAGTGATTTACAACACTAAGATATGAAATTTATCTTATTCTAAAAAGCTAAATAAGTGATTTACAACACTAAGATATGAAATTTGGCTTATTTTCAAAAGCTCAATAAGTTATTCACAATGTGTACGCTGGACGTGTCTTTAAAGATATGTAATTTGGCTTATTCTCCGAAACTTTTATTTTTATTATTATTAACACAACCACAGGTCTCTCAATTGGTCCTATTTTTTTAAAAACTCCTATACCTCTATAAATAATAAAGTAAAATGTTCTTTTTCTTCAACAGTTGTTAAATCTTCCTTTAGATGTTAAGGTTTCGTCTATCAAACCATTAAAATACTAGGCTACATAAATAAAACTTTGATGAAGGTAGGAATTTACAAAAAATAGGACCAATTGAGAGGCCTGCACCCGCATTTTTATTACTCGCGTGACGTCATTGACTCGGGAATTTAGGGGCAATAAAGGAACAAAGCCGTTTAAGGTTCGAATCATGTTGTATGCTTTGCATTTATGTGTCTTAACCTTTGTGACCATGCAAGTACTAGGAGATAGGCATCATAAAACAACAACTGATCCAACATATCCTTTGTTCGGTGTTCAAAACTAACATTCATCAAACATTTCATGTGTAGAATAATCCAAATATGTATATTAAACCTTTGCAGCCCCAGGCATTTTCGCACCACTCTCCAGCTTTTCCAGATGCTAAGAGAGATTGTTATATTTCCGACATAAGTTTCACGAATAATATACAGTTATTCCAAAAGATTATACTCAGACATATTTCCCAGATTTTGCTTGAAATGAATGTGCAGAAAAAGTCTTTGCAGCATTTAGAATAAATAAAAGTTTTAGTTAATGCTCAACGTGCGTTTCTCTTATATCTCTGGTCAGAGGCGCCGACTTTACAAAATTTCTGTAGGTGCCCTAAAAGTCCGTGGGGGTATAGTTGGAATGTACTTGGCTAAGATTGTAAAATAGTTTTATTAGGTGATTTTAAGATAGATTTCGATTCCGAAGGTGGGTTTTTATGGAACAATGAAGAAAAATACGGCACACTCATGAATAACGATACACTTTCCAACTTTATGGAATCTTTTCCAACTACCCTTCAATCTTTTCCTATTATTATTTGCTTCCTTGATCGTAACTACTCAATCATTTGACTTTTCGTGCACATTTTTACCACTGGGAAATGGGTAATACAAATAATCATTTTAGCTCCACATAAAATATCCAATATCTGAGGGTATAGATCGAAGAAACGATATCTGCCTCACGGTTTTGGTACACAAATTAAAATAAACTAACTGCACCAAGGATTCGCAAAAATTCAGGATAATTCTTAACAAGCTGCACTACACACTGCAATAAATATGAAACTTTCAGAAAAAAATCTTAAATGTGGAACTGCACAGCAAAATATTTCTAAGAGTGGCCATTCTGCAAAAAATTTTCGTTTATTCGGGTGTCTAGTACAGCTTGTGAACCTACATCCTAAAAATTGTGAAGTGCTTGAGATAATTAGTTTTCTTTTTTGTATTTATATACCAAAATTGCGTGTTTTTTTCCCAGCGCTGAAGTGACATTCAAAATTTAATTTAAGTGAATAGTGTGAATTTTGTCATCTGATTATCTGTACTATGGTGAAGCAACGCTGGGCATAGAATGAAAGTCTCCACCGTTGTGTCTTAGTAACGATAACAGCAAACCAGTTAAAATCAAGATTCTTTTTAAAGTAATGAAGTATTTCTGATGAAATACCCTTCTTTTAGAAAAATCTGCTTGTGCTGGAGTCACCTTAAATTGTTTTGCCTTACGCAAATTCTCTGTCAAAATTCGAGAATTCCTGGGTGCACACCCCCTTTCCCTTATAATAAATCAGATCCGAAAGAGGTGTATTACACTATTTCACTTTTTTTTTTTTTTTCTCTTAGCGATGGAATTTTGATTGGTTTTTAACTAATCATTATAAATTTCAAAGCAAAAGGAAAGTGTATTGGGGGGAAAAAACATGCAACAATAATATCACAATCAGTCAAATTTCTTGTCATGTAAATGGAAATTTTGTATAAAAAGTGATTCAGTTTTCGAATGTAACAATTCACGATCAATGTTGTTATTCTTGTTTAATCTATCTCATCCCTGTCTGAAATCCTCAGAGTTTTCAAAAAATGTTATTCATAGTATTGTTTCTCAGCTCATTCATTTCCTGTATTTTTTTTTTTTTGTTGTTGTTTTTACATTTTTGCACCCCTATAAACAGCTGCAGCTAAGCCTTGACTATTTTCTTTTCTTTTTTTTTCCCAACAAATTAAAAAAATTACAAACATTATACCTTTAAAATTAAACTAGATAATTTCCTCAGAATGAATTAATGCAACGTTTTCTATGTTGAAATGTGTGTAGGACCACATAAAAAAGATTGGTAACTATTTAAATGCAAACAGAAAAATAAAGCAGAACAAAAAAAGTTGTTTATCTTAGAGTTAATAATTATTCAAAAAATATTTTGAATTGTTGGCCATATAACCTCCTGGCATGATTTTGAGCATCCTCCTGAAGTAGAGCTATTTTACCCTCTACCATTATGTGGTCAAATTTGCAAAATTACGAGAGACATACATTTCAGTAATGTGTGTTCATGCGCCCATGATTTCAGTATAATTTTACAAAAACAGCATTGGGCTAGATCAAAGCAAATAGTACCTAATTCCGCTATGTTAAACAAGAACAAAAATTGAACAAAATATTCGCAGAAAATGAAACGGAAGGCATCTCGCAATGTTAGTGTGGACGACAGTCTGTTCCATCCTTTTCAATAAATAACTGGCCACTGCAATCATTCAAAAATAAGAAAAAGAAATTGAGACTATAGAAGAAAGTGACACAAACCTTTATACCTTAGAAGACTCGCCTCAGTCTCATTCAATGAACACCAAAGCGCTGACACTTTTGATGAATGGGCATCAATGCAAATTCGAGCTATGCCATTCGTTTGTACTTCGTTTGTACCGGAATGTACCGAAATATTTTCGTTTGTACCGATACCGATATTGAGATACAGCGCCCCCTTTCTGGTCCGGCTGGGGAAACGGCAGCCCGACCACAACGCAAATTGCAAATTTGAGCTATGCCATTCGTTTGTACTTCGTTTGTACCGGAATGTACCGAAATATTTTCGTTTGTACTCTTATAATAAGAGAGATATAGCGGTTTTTCCACAAGCAATTTTGAGAGAACGCAAGAGTTCATCGACCGCTATCCAAAACATTGGGGTTCAGAATTTCCCCCCGTCTTTCGTAGTCTTCCGGATGTCGACCGCTGGGCTGAGGGGTGTGGTGAAGGTCGATGGGTGAAGGGGATGGGTCCAATGGGAAGAAAATCGGTTTCCCCTCGTTATATCGCGCTTATCAGGAGACAAAGAAAATGCACGATTCCGGTGGAAGGGGGTGAAGGGAAATGATAAAATTTATAGCCTTATGCATTTAAAATATAATATAATTAATCGCATAATCTATATAAATAAAGCAATGAGTAAACTGTCCGTTAGTTTGTCTGTGTCTCGCGTAGCTCGCAGACGGGTGATCCTACACCTACCAAATTTTGCACGGAAATTCTCCAGCACGGGTCCCGACATAGCTCGAAGCGATTTTTTCGAAATTCGAATTAGTTTAGGAGATATTGATAAAAAGCACGGTCAAAAACACAGATTCTTGCCTTCCGCAATACCGCAATTGTAACCCCTGCAGTGAAAAAAGTGAGAAATAAGCATCGAGGTTGCCCTGTTTGGCGATTTTATTAAATGATTTAGACTCTTCAATTAAAAATAAAAGAATAATCATTTTTTTTTCTGTTTAGAATATTTGTAAGGCTGTTTTTTAATTAAAATATCGTGTGCATGTGAAATCAGAGCAAGAATGAAATCTTTTATACTCAAATTTAAAATAGGATTTGGAAATTTTCCGAGACTAAAATGTGCAACTTTTTAATTTGGCAAAAAATAAAATGGGTGATATGCGATTTTCAGAAGATGATTCTAGGGCTTGGCGCAATTTAATGAATGGGTACTTTTAAAAAAAAGCGTAGGTTATCTCTCTATTTAAAAAAAAAGCCGCTGGCACTGTCAAAGCTTGTTGACCTATCTCCTCCTAAACCGTGGGGATTTGAGTTTAGACTAAGGTGCCCACAGATTCGAAAAATTCCGAGGAACCTGCTAAGCTGACTTAAATTTCGAAAATCGAATTATTTTAGAAGATATTAATAAAAAACTGAAAAAATAAACATAATGGTTGCCAGATTTGGCATAAAATCATTCATTCCTTTGCAACAAAGCGTTTCCAAGTATCTATTGGGTTGGCAACTAAGTAATTGCGGATTTTTTTTAGAAAATCAAAGACAATTTTTTCATGGAACTAAATAACTTTATTCTGTAATGTATTGCCCATTTTGATCAATGACCTTTTGCCATCTTTCAGGCAGCATCATAATCACACGTTCATAAAACTTCTGGTTTTTATTAGCAAAAAACTGAATCAGGTACGATTTGACATCATCATCATTATTGAAATTTTTACCATTCAAGGAGTTTTGTAAAGATCGAAACAAAAAGTAATCAGATGGTGCAAGGTCAGGACTATATGGTGGATGTGGCAAAACATCCCAACCAAGCTCCAATAATTTTTGCCGAGTGACCAAAGATGTGTGTGGCCTTGCATTGTCATGATGGAATACAACACCTTTTCGATTTTTCAATTCGGGCCGCTTTTCTTCAACTGCATTGTTTAATTTCGTTAGTTGTTCAATGTAGACATCAGAATTGATCGTTCGGTTGGGTGGTAAGAGTTCAAAGTAGACAATTCCTTTGTAATCCCACCAAACTGATAACAAAACCTTCTTTTGATGAATATCAGCTTTTGATGTTGTTTGAGTTGGTTCACCTGGCCTGCTCCACGATCTTTTCCGCTTGATATTGTTGTAAACAACCCATTTTTCATCGCCAGTTATCAATCGTTTTAAAAATGGATCATTTTCATTACGTTTCTTTAGCAAATCGCAGCTGTTAATGCGTTGCGTTAAATGCGTTTCTTTCAGTTCGTGAGGAACCCATGTATCGAGTTTTTGAACATAGCCAAGTTGTTTTAAGTGATTTTCCATGCATGTATGTGATACATGAAGCTTCTCTGCAATCTCACGTGTTGTACTGTGATTATCCAAATCAATTATTGCTTTGATTAGGGCGTCATCAACTTCAACTGGACGACCAGAGCGTTTTTCATCTTTGAGTGAAAAATCACCAGAACGAAATTTGGCAAACCAATTTTGACACTGCCGTTCTTTTAAGGCTTCGTCACCATAAACAGCACATAACTTTTTATGAGCTTGCGATGCGTTTTTCCCTTTGTGGAAATAAAAAAGCAAAATATGACGAAAATGTTCCTTTTGATTTTCCATTTTTCAACGAAGGCCAAGCGAAAACTACGCAACCGATCAAAGAACTTTTTTTACTGATTGACAGCTGAATTGCCAACTATCAAATAACAAAATGTGTTTTACATTTGTAAATCGTCTGCAAACCTAAAAATTCAACTGAAGCCATCTATGAGTGAAATCCGCAATAACTTAGTTGCCAACCCATTAGAATCGCGTGAAATTTACAAGCATGAGTTAGAATTACGCCCATTTTACGCCGAAATAAGTAACTCAAAATGTGTTACACAAAGTTGACAACTTTCAAATAGTAAGTTCGCTTAGACAACAGGAGTTTAGAATTAGCGATTATTCGTTTTTCCAAAACAGAATAACTAATATCTTGAAAATGAAAAATAATTAAAATGCAGATTATTTTAAAGCCGGCTCGGTCCAGCTGGATTATTTGCTAGCAGTAGAAATATTTGGCGGCGTTAACTATGCCATTATAGCAGTTACAGTACACTTTGGATATTTGCTAGCGCGACGAGATGGTATAATTCGTGGTGCTAAGTACGCCAATCTGCAAACGATTATGTAAATGAAAATATGGATAACGGTTTTCCGGTAACCTTAAATGAAAAGTAATTATAGGTTGTGAGCATGTGTGATATC